>RYFJ01001968.1:0-31425 GCA_003991445.1 Oryza meyeriana var. granulata
TAGTTGTAGGTCATTATTGTTGATATTGGGTTCGTGTGGTTACGTTTGTCCATGGCTGAGATACTTATTATGTTCAAGGGTGACAGCATATTCGTGTGAGCTTGGGGTTTGGGGAGGCTACCAACTCCTAGGGATAGATCATAGCGCGGGATATTGCTAGGTCAACGATAGAAGGCTTTGTCATTGATTGGGTGTGAGCTCTGTGTGGTAGCTCATATTTCCTTGTCATGTGGTCAATTGTACACACTCTCGAGAGTTAAACTATTCGAATAGCCGTGTCCTCGGTTATGGATGACTTGGGAAATTCTCCACCGTAGTAGATTTAAATTTTGGAACTGTTTTGGGGGAAAATCATGGTGCGAATGGGGAGTTCGCTGGGCTGGTTGTGGCAGCGTGTTGCCACGGTTGGCTGGCATGGGCAAGGAGCCTAGATGGTTGGAAACACTTGGGGTCGATGCTTATATACTTGATTTACTGTGCTGGCTTGATTTACGAAGATTTCGTTGCAAAACCGCAATGTTTTCGCTATGTATAATATAATTTATGCAAAGTGCAGAACCTCAACCATTCCTTGTTTATCTTCACATATTATGGAATACCATTGCAAACACTAAAAGTCTTGTAGAGTACGTATTGTACTCACACACGCTTGTGTGACTTTTTTTTTAAGAGATGATTGAGGGGGACCCAACAATCGGGTACTTCTATTCAGCGGGTTTTGGAGACGACGACGACGGTGCTTACTAGGGCTTACCGGTCGGTTGCCTGTGGGCGGGCAGAGGCACACTTGCTGGTTTTTTGTGCCTATATTATCTAGTTTCCGCTGTTGAACTCTTGGTTATTTTGTTGCTCTATTTGGCCGGTCGGCCTCTATGTAATCTCTAAGTCTAGACTCTTGTACGACTTATGTTTGGACTGCTGTGAGCTGAACCTGTGATGTATGGATTATATGATGTCGATGTTGAATGTGTGTGCTAGCAATTGATCATGGGACTAGCATGGTACACACATAGGGTTCGGGGTCAAACCCGGGTCCGACAATACCGAAGCTGCTGCTCCAGCCCTTGAGCAAGTTTGTGAAGCCCCAGCAGCCGCCGAGTCGAGGGCCAAGACCTTGTCGCCGACCGTGTCATCGTCGTCTTCAGATGAAGCAGATCTCCCCAGGCTTGAAGCTCCTCCCCGCAGATTCCTGAGAACATTCCATTAGGTATCTCCCGAGGGAACTGCGAGAGCTATGAACATGATGAAGAGGCAGTGGAGAGGGACCGCGAAGTTCTTCTTCGTGCCACAATCGCCACGTCCCAGGGGGTCCAGGTATGACTTTCACCACAATGAGTTCTTGACAGTCTTCTTTGTGTTAGTGTTCCACCATTTGACTCTGCTTTGCTCTGTTTCGCTCCGAGCAGAAGATTGTCGACCGCTCGGAGAAGATAAATGAGATCTTGGCCCAGCTTGCCCCCCAGCTCCAACAATTGGGCCAACTCTAGACCTCGAAAGCCAACTTGGAGCGGTCTAGCTAGGAGAGGGAGACTTGGCTTAGGGGAGCAGTTGACCAGCTCAGGGATGAGAATTGGGCCCTACTGACAAGATCAAGAAGTAAGTCTCCTGTATTTGTCATCCCGACTAAGTCCCATGTATATTTCTCCATCTTTGTCGTTTCCCAACTGCCCAGTTGTGTCTTGACTGTAACCTTGAGTTCTTGACTATTCTGATATATAGCCCTCGAAGCTGAGTTGAAGACCCGAACAGAGGGAGAAACCAAGCTGAAGGAAGCTGAGAAAGCCAAAGCCGAACTCGAGAAAGACAAGGCTGAACTGGAGAGGGCCAAAGGCAAACTCGAGAAAGAAAAGAACGAACTGGAGAAGGCCAAAACCAAGGTGGAGGCTAACTACGAAAGTAAGTCCTCACTCCGACAATGACCCTGTCCAATCCTTCAATTACTCTGATTGTTGTTTTGGCTGACAAGTTTACTTGCCAATGAATCTGAGCAGCTGCACGAGCCAACACCCAAACTTAGTTTCAATCCTTTGCAGAGGAGATCAAGGCCGTCAAGGAGTCACGAGAGATTCTTGCTGAGTCCGTGAAAGGGTTCCTTGACATTATGGATCCTCACTACGTGGGAACAAGCTCCAACACAATCTCCTAGGTGCAGGCGTGCCTTAACGAAGCTCCGAGTATCTTGAAGAGTACTCGGATGAGCGGTTGTCATCAGTGGCCCAGACCCTCGCAATGACCAAGTCGATCTACCCAAGGGCAGATCTTGAGGCTATCAGTGAGGGGTTTACCGAAGAGACAACACCTGAGGAGGCATTGGAGTTGATAACCCAGGCGAGGCTGACTGCAGAGGCGATCACCACGGAACTGGGAATGTAAGAACAATCCATCATGCAGTCAGTGTATATAAAAGTTTTTGTAAGGACATGTGTAAATATATGTGCAATGCCGCCGAGCTCTGAGATTTTACTTAGTTATCATTAGCTTTAGCCGACTATATGGTCTACACCGAGTTAGTCTATAGGAACTTAATAAAATCGTTCACCACAGAAAGCTGTACTCGGGCAAACGTAACAAAGTCGTTGTAAAACTTCATAACTTAAGTAAAGCAGGCTCGTATATTATTGACAAAGGACATATAATACATGTAGCTCTCGACTCACTACTCGGTTGGAACAAGCGGCATAGTGAGTTAGAGAAGAACTGTACACATGGGAAATATAAAACTTAGCTATAGAAAGGACGTAGCTGTTCTATATTCCATGAGTTGCTGATGAGGGCACCGTCTTTGGTCTTCAATCGGTAGTTGCCGGGCTGTGTAACTTCGGCGATAATGAACAGTCCTTCCCATATTGGGGACAGTTTATGCCTGTCTTTGGTGGTTTGTATTTTTCTCAAGACGAGATCCCCGACCAAAAAGGCACGGCCACAGACATTTCGACTGTGATAACGACACAGGCCTTGAAGATACCGTGTCGACTGGATTATTGTGATATCCCTTGCTTCTTCCAACTGATCTAATTCGACCAATCGGGTGTTGTTTGATCCATCTTCTGAGTAGGCTCGAACTCGCGGAGAGCCAAACTCTAACTCGGTTGGTAACATGGCCTTAACACCATAGACTAGGAAGATGGGGGATTGCCCTGTGGCCTAACTAACCGTGGTTCTTAGGGACCAGAAAACGGATGGGAGTTCTTGTACCCACCACCCCGCATATGGTTGTAGTCGGTCAAATATCCTAGCCTTGATACCTTGTAAGACCATGTCATTGGCATGCTCAACCTACCCATTGCTCCGTGGGTGTGCCATATAGGCATAACAGATCTTGATACCGAAGTCATCACAGAAATCTTGAAATACGCCACCCATGAACTGAGTACCGTTGTCCGTTATGATGCGGTTAGGAACCCCGAATAGGTATAATATACTCATGATGAAGTCCTTTGCTCGTGCTGCTGTTATGGTAGCAATGGGTTTTGCCTCAATCCACTTTGTGAATTTATCCACCGTGACGAACAAGTGTGTGAACCCTCCTGGCACTTTCTTGAAAGGCCTGACCATGTCAAGCCCCCATACTGCAAAGGACCAAGAGATTGGGATAGTTTGAAGCTCTTGGGCTAGAAGATTTGTTTGTCGTGCATAGAATTGACAACCCTCGCATGTGCGAACTATGTCTTTAACGTCTGTTACTACTGTTAGCCAGAAAAATCCCTGCCTGTAAGCCTTTCCGACTAACGTCCTGGATACGGCGTGATTGCCACATATGCCTGAGTGGATCGATTGCAGAATCTGCTTGCCCTCCTCGGGTGTGACGTAGCGCATGAGGACACTGGATGCACTTCTTCGATACAGGTCTTCTCTGACTACTAGGAAACATTTGCTTCAACGTTTGATTTGTTCAACTTCGTTGCGGTCTTCTGGGAGTTCATCGTCCAGGAGTAATTTGAGAACAGGAGTCCACCAATCTTGAGATATGATTAGTACTTCGTCTGTTGTTGGGGTAGGTTCATCTCCCAACTGTTCTGGTACTGCTTTCTTCCTGACTGATGGCTCCATTAGTTGCTCGACAAAGATCCCAGTTGGGACCACTTCTTGCTTGGATCCCATGTTTGCCAATTCGTCTGCAGCATCGTTGTATTGTCGTACTACATGTGTTATCTCCAGCCCATCGAACTTGTTTCTAGCTTTCTGACCTCCTGATAGTACGCTACCATGGTATCATCGACACATGTCCAGTCCTTCATGACTTGGTTTACTACAAGCTGAGAGTCTCCGCGCACACCCAGTCGGCGGATGCCGAGTGATACGGCGATGCGGAGGCCATGGATGAGTGCCTCGTACTCGGCAACATTGTGGGAAGCCTGTGGAGGCCATGGGCCCCAGGTACCTCATCACAAGCATATGGGCCACTCGGACAGAGGATGGGCCGAGACTTGTAATTAGAGATATAGTAGCACCCGGTAGACTTTGCCTTGTACAAAAAGGAATATACAGTCCTAGTCGGGTAAGATGTATCTCTAAGAAGGAAATCCCTTGGCCGTGTCCGGTTGGGATTCCTACTTTGTACCCCTGTCCCCCAGTATATAAGGGGAGGCAGGGAGCCCCATGAGGGCAGATGATCAAGAGTTCATCAGAACCACCACCATAATCCTCAAAGGAATACATCCCAACTGGACGTAGGGTATTACCTCACATCAAGGGCTTGAACTAGTATAAAATCTCTCTGTGTTCCTTTGCAATCCACCAAGTTTCCATCCGCCAAGTAGCCCCATATTCGTATTGCCGATGTAAAACATTGACAGTTGGCTCGCCAGGTAGGGGCTTCGGCGAGATCTACACCAACAATCTCGATAGATCCTACATCAGGAGTCGACGGCAACAAATTCTCCCCTGGAGACACAACAACCTTCGGAAGCCTCGACTTCATCACCGACCAGATCGGCAATCTCACCTTGGCCGAAATAGAGCCAACTCAACCGGCCGAGGAACTAGCCGACTCGGTGCAAGTCGGCCAACAAGACACTGCAGCCACCGTCATCAACCTGCTGCGGCGATCTTCCACTTCGCTGAGCCTTGGGACAACTCTCTCTTTCGGCGTCCGACTCGCGCTAGGCCTTGAGCCAGCCCGGGTCGGGCTAGGAAGGGGAGAGATCGCCAATCTCCCACACGGGCTTGGCAACACCGTGGATCTACAACTCATGCGACAGACCCAATCCCCTGCGGTTCAGTTTGGACATGGCTCAGAGACGCTCCAGATTGGATCCAGGGAGCTCGGAGTCATTCTCGCTCAGATAAAATACTCGGATTCCGACTCTAAGTCGGACAACGGTTCGAACACTAGTTCGGACTCCAATCTGGCGAGTTTTCTCCTGCCCCGTGAGATCTTCATGGATTCAACACCACCACCGGAGGTGTGCTGACTACAAGAGGAGCAGCAAGAGGAGGCACGCTGACTACAGCAACAAGAAGAGGCCGATCACGAGGCCCACAACGACGGGCTACGCAGGGCTGGGTGAACCACTCAGCAACAGATTCTCCAGACCAAAGTCGGCGACCACGACGTCTTCGTCATGCCACAACAGAACGTCGTGACCGCTACAACCCTGCTGGACATGCTCTAGCTCGGGCCTGATCACCAGGCCACCTCGACTATTGCCAAGATCAAGGCGATGATCACAGCGGCTGCCTGTCAGCAGCAAGAGTAGTTGGGCGACACACTTGTACCGACCAACCGGTCGGGTTCTCCGGCAGCAGGCTCATCTACATTAGCTCGACGCCGAGCGGCTGGCTCAAATCAGCCACACAAAGAGTCACGTCAAATGTCACCCGGCGACACCAACAACAACAATCGGCGGCGTCACCAGTACGATCGCCGGTCCAACCAAGACCTCCGAGTTCATCTACAATGCGACCTCCGATATGACATCAATGCCCGGCACCACCAATGTGAAGAGGACGAGCGCCGCCGACTAGAGGACGAGAATGAGCGTTTCGGTCTTCACCAGGAGCGGTTTAACCACCGCGATCAAAGCTGGAGCCCTCATGAAGACGAAGGCGTTCCAGTTTTCACCCACGAGCTACAGGAAGTCGACAGGCCGTCGGGCTTCAAGCCTACGGGGATCGAGAAATACGACGGCAAAACCAACCCCAAGTCCTAGCTCACCGTATACACCCTGGCAATTCGAGCTACCGGAGGTGACCATAAAGCCATGGCTAACTACCTCCCAGTCGCACTAGCCGACTCGGCGAGGACATGGCTAACAGGGCTCCCAGGCGGTCGATCGATTCCTACGGAGAACTCAGGGAGCGGTTCATCGCTAACTTTCAGGGAACCTATGAGAGGCCATCTTCTGAGCATGATTTATACCAACTACACATGAAGAAGAATGAGTCTCTACGTGAATTTATCAAAAGGTTCTCCAAGAAGCGCAACCACATCCCAATGATCAAGGACAAGGCTGTCATCGCCGCCTTCCGCAAGGGAGTAAAAGATGCCCCATTCATCGCAAAGTTCACTCCGAAGCCACCATCCTCCGTCCGGGCTCTCTTTGACATGGCAAACAAATACGCTGAGTCGGCTGAAGCTGTCGTAGAGGCCCTTGACGAGAAGAAGGAGCCCCAGCAGAAGGACCAGAAGGCAAAAGCCGACAATGAGCCATCACAAAATAAGACCGGCAACCGCAAGCGGAAGTCAGACAACAAGGTGGCCAACATGGAGCAAACTCGGTCTGGGCCCCAATGCAATAACAACTACGAGAAAGTCATGAATGGGCCTTGCCCCTTCCACCCCAAAGGCAAGCACGCGGCCAAAGACTGCTTCATGCTCAAGAAGTTTGCTTCTGAGCAGACATCATCATCAGGCGCTGATAAGGACAAAGACAAGCCAGATCAAGGCCCGGCTGACGATTTTCAGGATCCCCAGGCCGAGCTCAACCACATCTTCGGAGGGCCATCTGTGTACGAGTCCAAGCGGAAGCAGAAGCTCACAGCACGCGACGTCAACTCAATCTCTACAGCAGACACCCCCTAGTATTTGCGCTGGTCAGAGACGCCCATCACGTTCACCCGCGCAGATCACCCAAATCGGGTTTCACACCCGGGACGTTACCCACTCGTCCTGGACCCGATCATCAAGAACATCAAGTTGAAGAAGGTCCTCATAGACGGAGGCAGCGCACTCAATATCCTCTTCGCCAAGACTCTGGATGAGATGAAGATTCCTCGTTCAGATCTGCAGCCGAGTACAGTGCCCTTCCATGGGATAATTCCCGGCCTGTCTTCAACACCACTCTGGCAGATCACCTTGCCAGTCACCTTTGGCACGCGGGATAACTTCCGCACAGAAAACATCTACTTCGAGGTCACCAACTTCAAGACTGCGTGCCATGCGAGACTCGGACGACTGGTGCTCACCAAGTTCATGGCGATACCGCACTATACATACATGGTGCTTAAGATGCCTAGGCCAACAGGAGTCCTCTCCCTCCACAGCGACGTCAAGCAAGCCTTCACCTGCGATAAGGAGAGCTGTGAGTTGGTTCAATCACAAGAGGCGGCAGCCGGACGCAACAGCATTCGGCAAGCCGTCATAACCGAAGTAGAGGAAGATCAAGTTCTGGCCAAAAAACAGCGAAGTCGGGAATTTCAGTGGACTCTGACACGAAGAAGATCCCCCGGACCCTTCCGACCCCTCCAAGACTGCTCTAGTCAGGACCGGACTCGACCCCAAATAGGAAGACATGCTCGTCACCTTCCTCCAAGCCAACAAAGACATCTTTGCGTGGAAACCATCTGACATGCCGGGCGTACCAAGGGAGGTGATCAAGCACGCCCTCAACGTGAAGACAGACGCCAAGCTAGTCAAGCAACGGCTGCGGTGATTCGCTCAAGACCGTAAAGATGCTATTCAGGAGGAGATAACCAAGCTTCTCGCAGCTGGATTCATCAAAGAGGTGTATCACCCGGATTGGCTGTTAAACCCAGTTTTGGTCCGAAAGAAAAACGGTAAATGGCGCATGTGCGTCGACTACACCGATCTCAACAAGGCATGCCCCAAGGATCCATTTGGTTTACCTAGAATAAACCAGGTGGTGGATTCAACTGCGGGGTGTGAACTTCTCAGCTTTCTCGACTGCTACTCGGGATACCATCAAACTAGTCTGAAGGAGGACGACTGTTTAAAAACGTCTTTCATCACGCCGTTTGGAGCATACTGCTACATCACTATGCCGTTCAGTTTGAAAAATGCTGGAGCAACGTATCAACGGGCAATTCAGCGGTGTCTACACACTCAGATCGGGTGCAACATGGAGGCCTACGTCGACGACGTGGTAATCAAGACCAAGTCCAAAGAAGACCTCATCGCTGACCCGGAAGAAACCTTCCACAATCTTTGAAGATTCAAGATGAAGTTGAACCCGGAAAAGTGTGCCTTCGGTGTGCCATCTAGCAAGCTACTCGGCTTCATCGTCTCGCATCGCGGCATCGAGGCCAAGCTGGAGAAAGTCAATGCAATTATGAACATAGCACCCCTGACTAACCAGAAGGACGTCCAGAAGCTGACAGGCTGCATGGCAGCACTCAACCAGTTTATTTCCTAACTAGGCGAATGGGGCATGCCCTTTTTTAAATTACTGAAGAAAGCAGACAATTTCCAATGGACTCCCGAAGCCCAGCAAGCCTTCGAAGACTTCAAGCAATTTCTCACATCACCCCCCGTGTTGGTGTCACCCATGCCCCAAGAACCGCTAATGCTATATCTGGCAGCAACTACTCAGGTAGTCAGCACGGTGCTGGTGGTCGAGCGATCCGAACAGGGTCATATCCAGAAAGTCCAACGGCCAGTCTACTTTGTCAGCGAGTTCCTTGCCGACTCAAAGACGAGATACCGCAGGTCCAGAAGCTGCTCTATGGCCTACTCATCACTATCCGGAAGCTGGTGCACTATTTCCAAGCACATCAAGTCACGGTGGTCACATCGTTTCCACTCGGGGACGTCCTACATAACCACGAGGCCACCGGCCGAATCACTAAATGGGCGCTCGAGTTGATGGCGTGCGGCATCACCTTTCAGCCACGGACAGCAATCAAATCACAAGCTCTAACCGACTTCATGGCCGAGTGGTCAGAAGTTCAAATGCCTACATCAACAGCGAAGCTAGAGTACTGGACAATGTACTTCGACAGTTCTCTACGGATCGGCGGCGTTGGGGCTGGCGTCGTACTGACGTCCCCCACTGACGAAAAACTCAAGTACATTCTACAAATCCACTTCCTGACTTCCCACAACGTCACCGAGTACGAAGCACTTATCCACAGGCTCTGCATCGCTATATCACTCGGCATCCATCGACTGGTTGTGCGTAGAGACTCTCAACTCGTGGTAAACCAAGTCATAAAAGACTGGACATGTCTCGACGACACTATGGCAACATACTGTCAGGAGGTCCGCAAGCTGGAAAGCAAATTCGATGGGCTGAAGATAACACATGTCCTACGACAATACAATGATGCTGCAGACGAATTGGCAAACATGGGATCCAAGAGATGAGCGGTCCTGACCTCCTTCTTGCCCTGATCTACAATGGGTTTCTTCCCCGCTCTCTTGGAGTCGGGCTAGGTGGCAGAAGGACTTCTTGGCCTCTTCTTTGACTTCGTGGCCAACAGCGGACGGGAGTCATCATCAAATTCCTTGCACCACTACAAACGATTCAACAATATGCATCACATGATGCTAAGCAACTACGGATACATGTCTACAAGCATTCATCACAGAAGAGAAGCAAGGGTTACCTTGGGACGAGGCTGGTTTTGGCTATAAGCCACAACAGAGCGCTCTGCGTCCTCGGTTTCGACCACCCCACTAGAGAAATAACAGAACAATGTTTCGGTCACTTTTTGCTGGTCAGCCACCTCTCGGCTTTCTTGGTCAGGGTCATTTTTCCCTTGGTAATCCCAGCAGAATTCGCTCCTCAGCTTCAATGGCTGGACACACCGGGTCAGGAAATGCTTGGCCACCTAGGGGCCGGTTAGGCTGGCTCTCTTAAATTTCTCCAATCTTGCCAGCAACTGATGCACTTGGCCTATCTCTTCGAAAGTTGGATCCGATGACCAATTGGGTGAGACCGCCAGAGGCGAGCCGGTGAATGGAGGCAGGGAGGGTTCCAGATCAGAACAGTAGAACCACTCCTTGTGCCAACCTTTCAAGGAGGATTTCAAAGGAAGATTGATATATATATTTTCTTCATTTCACTCCTCAACTGAAGGCCAGCTCCCCCAATCACCTGAACCCTATTCTTGGAGGGCTGGGGCTTGATGTGGAATAAGTGCCTAAAGAAATTGAAGTGGGGTTCTACACCCAAGAAGCACTCACAAAGAGTCACGAATATAGAGATTTGCAAGATCGAGTTGGGATTTAGATTCACCAACTCCAATCTGTAGAAGCTAAGAAGACGGCGGAGGAACTCAGAAGAGGGAAGAAATAAACCCCGGTCAAGAAAAGAGGCAAAAACAACAGTCTCGCCGGCTTGGGGATTTGGAACCGACTCACCCTCAGCTAGGCGCCAGCGGATGATGTCATGGCTTTGCAGCCGCAGCGACTTCTCCAGACTTTCCAGCTTCGACCAGCTACAATCCGAGGTCAGCCACGCTTTGTCCGACGCCCCAACAAAATATGGAACCCTTGGCATGGTTGGGAGGACAAGAAATTTGGGGGAAATGTGGTCGGGGGCTGGGAATGGACAAAGGAAAGCGGAATCACTCGAGCTTCAATAGGAAGGAGCAAGCAATGGCAAACCCTAGCAGAGCAGGAGGTGAAATTTCGGTGCGGAGCTGGGAAGACGAAATGATTGGTCGCTTGGGGAAGATGAGAAATCTATTCTCTCTCCCCCAGCCTTTATAGAGCCTGTGCCGACTCATGGGCTTGGGCTTACACAGTCAGTACTGGGCCACCAAGATATGAGTTTCTACAGTAGCACGCTCAATATGGGCCGTTCGCTGGCTGTGTTAAACTCGCAGTACAGGTGCTACAAACAGGAACCGATGAGGTAGACAGATATGCTTCATGAAGGCTTAATTGCTAAACACATATGTTTGGGTATCTATTTTATCCACCAGGTATTGAGGATATATCCTTATAAGGACCACAAGCTGGTCTTCATCAATATTGGGGATGCAGGTATCTCTCAAGTATACCTGACCACACAATGGATCTATTTTCATAAAGTGGTACTCGGCCTACATGCTTGGCCAACAGTTGAGATGAACGATATTATTCCAGCCGACATGACGCTGAAGAGTCTAACTTTCGAGTAGTGCACTACTCGGGAGAGACTATAAATATCCTTTCCAGCTGACATGATGCTGAGGAGTCTAACTTCCAAGTGGGATGCCACTCGGGAAAGACTATAAACCCCCTTTTTCGGCTGACATGAAGCTGAAGAGTCCCATATATGAGTAGCATGCAACTCGGCAAGACTATAAATTATATTCCGGTTGACATGATACCGAAGAGTCTCATATACCAGTAGTATACTACTTGGGAAAGACTACAAGGTTAAAGATCTTTGACTTTATGTTTAATTGTTTTCACAATTAATCACAAAGTCGGGGGCTACACCTAACAGGTGCGCCTATTCGGTGCACACTATTCATAAATC
Source organism: Oryza meyeriana var. granulata (assembly GCA_003991445.1). Lineage (NCBI taxonomy): Eukaryota > Viridiplantae > Streptophyta > Magnoliopsida > Poales > Poaceae > Oryza > Oryza meyeriana. The sequence goes on from RYFJ01001968.1 coordinate 11,652, forward strand.
TATATGAAGCTCTTCATAGCCTTGCTGCCAGCTGACATGAAGTAGGACTCGGGAAGAAAACGCACTCGGACAAAGAGTACTCGGGAGCAATGCACTCGGGCAATCTTCACCATGGAGGATGAGCACTCAGCATCAGCTGTGACTCAACTATGAAGGTCTCAGGGGCTACTGTGGAGGCCATGGGTCCCGGGTACCTCATCACAAGCATATGGACCACTCGGACAGAGGATGGGCCGAGACTTGTAATTAGAGATATAGTAGCACCCGACAGACTTTGCCTTGTACAAAAAGGAATATACAGTCCTAGTCGGGTAAGATGTATCTCTAAGAAGGAAATCCCTTGGCCATGTCCGACTGGGATTCCTACCTTGTACCCCTGTCCCCTGGTATATAAGGGGAGGCAGGGCGCCCCATGAGGGCAGATGATCAAGAGTTCGTCAGAACCACCATCATAATCCTCAAAGGAATACATCCCAACTGGACGTAGGTTATTACCTCGCATCGAGGGCCTGAACCAGTATAAAATCTCTCTGTGTTCCTTTTCAATCCACCGAGTTTCCATCTGCTGAGTAGCCCCATATTCGTATTGCCGGTGTAAAACATCGACAAAGCCGGGAAGTGGATCTGGAGAACGTACTTGTGTTTTTCACCGGTGAGTGACGTCAATATGACACCGACCCCGGTGCCGCCAATCCATAGAGAACCGTCAAAGTACATTGTCCAGTTCTCTAGCTTGTCTGGTGTTGTAGTCGTCTGAACTTCTGTCCACTTGGCTACAAAGTCGGCTAGAGCTTGAGAATTGATTGCTGTCCGGGGCAGAAAGGTAATGTCAAATGCCATCAACTCGAGCGCCCATTTAGCAATTCGGCCGGTGGCCTTGCGGTTGTGCAGGACCTCCCCGAGTGGATACAATGTTACCACCGTGACATGATGCGACTGGAAGTAGTGCACCAGCTTCCGGACAGTGATGAGTAGGCCATATAGCAGCTTCTGGACCTGAGGATATCTTATCTTTGAGTCGGCTAGGACCTCGCTGACAAAGTAAACTGGCCATTATAGTTTCTGAATTTGACCCAGTTCGGATCGTTCGACCACCAGCATCGTGCTAACTACCTGAGTAGTTGCCGCCAGATATAGCATTAACGGCTCTTGGGGCATAGGTGACACCAATACTAGTGGTGATGTGAGAAATTGTTTAAAGTCTTCGAAGGCTTGTTGGGCTTCGGGTGCCCATTGCAAGTTATCTGCTTAGTAGTCTGAAAAAGGGCATACCCTGTTCGCCTAGTCGGGAGATAAACTGGCCGAGTGCCGCCATGCAGCCTGTCAGCTTCTAGACACCCTTTTGGCTAGTCGAGGGTGCCATGTTCATGATGGTGTTGATTTTCTCTGGATTGGCCTCGATGCAATACGATTAAGCCGAGTAGCTTTCCGGATGGCACACCGAAGGCGCACTTCTTCAGGTTCAACTTATCTTGAATCTTTGAAGATTCTGGAAGATTTCTTCCAAGTCGGCGATGAGGTCTTCTTTAGATTTTGTCTTGATCACCACGTCGTCGACATACACCTCCACGTTGTGCCCAATCTAAGTATGTAGACATCGCTGGATTGCTCATTGGTACGTTGCTCCAGCGTTTTTCAAACCGAATGGCATAGTGATGTAGCAGTATGCTCCAAACGGCGTAATGAAAGACGTCTTTTGGAAGTCCGCCTCCTTCAGGCTAATTTGATGATATCCCGAGTAACAGTCGAGAAAGCTGAGAAGGTCACACCCCACAGTTGAATCCACCACCTGATCTATTCTAGGTAGACCAAATGGATTTTGGGGCACGCTTTGTTCAAGTCGGTGTAGTCAACGCACATGCACCATTTACCGTTTTTCTTCCAGACCAAGACTGGGTTTGCCAGCCAATCCGGGTGGTAGACCTCTTTGATGAACCTGGCTGTGAGGAGTTTGGTTATCTCCTCCTAGATAGCATGTTTACGGTCCTGTGCGAAGTGCCATAGCCATTGCTTGACTGGCTTGGCGTGCTCGATCACACCCCAAGCATGTTGGAAGGCTTCCAAGAAAAAATATCCCTATTCACCTGGAGGAAGGTGACGAGCACGTCTTCTTATTTGGGGTCAAGTCCGGTCCCGACTAGAGCAGTCTTGGAGGGGTCGGAAGGGTCCAGGGGGATCTTCTTCATGTCAAAGTCTGCTGAAATTCCTAACTTTGCTGCTTTCTTTGCTGGAACTTGATCGTCCTCGATTTCGGTTGTAGTGGCTTGCCGAATGCTGTTGCGTCTGACTACAGCTTCTTGAGCCTAAGCCAACTCGTAGCTCTACTTGTTGCAGGTGAAGGCTTGCTTAACATCGCTGCGAAGGGGAATAACTCCGGCTGGCCCAGGCATCTTAAGCACCATGTAGGTATAGTGCGGCACCGCCATGAACCTGGCTAGCACTGGCCGTCCGAGTATCGCGTGGTACGCGGTCTCGAAGTCGGCGACCTCAAAGAAGATGTTTTCTGTGCGTAAGTTATCCCGCGTGCCGAAGGGGGCCGGCAAAGTTATCTGTCTGAGAGGTGTTGAAGATAGGCCAGGGATTATCCCGTCGAAGGGCGTGCTCAGAAGACGGTCTTTCTATGTCCCCTAGAAATTAGCTATGAAACGTTCCCGGAGTTCCCCCTAAGAGCCGATTGATAGCCTTGGGAGCCCTATTAGCCATGTTCTCGCCGAGTCAGCTAAGGCAACTGGGAGGTAGTTAGCCATGGCTTTATGATCACCTCCGGCTGCTCTGATTGCTAGGGTGTACACCGTGAGCCAGGACTCAGGATTGGTCTTGCCGTCTTATTTTTCGATTCCCGTAGGCTTGAAGCCCGATGGTCGGTCGACCTCCTGTAGCTCCTGGGTGAAGGCCGGTACGCCTTTGTCTGCATGAGGGCTTCGGCTCTGACTACAGCGGCGGAACCGCTCGTGGTGGAGGCCAAAGCGCTCGTTCTTGTCCTCCAACCGGCGGCGCTCATCCTCTTCATGTTGGCGGCGTTGAGCGTTGATGTCTTGGCAGAGATCGTGTTGTAAACATCCTCGGAGATCTTGGTTGAACTAGTGATCATTCTGGGGATGCCACTGATTGTGGTTGTTGGGGTTGCCGAGAGATGTTTGGTGTGACTCCGCGTGTGGTTGACTTGAGCCGGCCGCCCGGCATCGTGCCGATGCAGATGAGACCACCGTTGGGGAACCCAACTGCTGGTGCTGCTGACATGCGACAGCTGTGATCATCGCTTTGATCCTCACTATAGTTAGGGTGGCCTAGTGATCAGGTCCAAACTGGAGTGTGTCTAGTAGGGTTGCAGCGGCCACGACATTCTGTTGTGGCGTGACGGAGACGTCGTGGTCACCAACTTGTGTTTGGAGGATTTGTTGCTGGGCTGTCCACCTAGCCCTGCGTAGCTCGTCGTTGCGAGCTTCGTGCTCGGCCTCCTCTTGTTGCTGCAGTTGACAGGCCTCCTCCTCTTGCTGCTCATGTAGTCAGCGCACCTTCGGTGGAGGGGTTGAAGCCATGAAGATTTCGTGGGGTAGAATGAGGCTTGCCATGTTGCTGTTCGAACTAGTGTTCGAACTTCTATCCAACGTGGAGCTGGAATCCGAGTAATTCATTAGGGTGATGATGACTCCGACCTCCCTAGATCCAATCTCTGCAGCTCCGGGCTGCGTCTAAATTGAACCATAGGGGATCGGATCTGCCGCGTTGGATGCAGATTGTGGATGTGCATGGCATCTCCGAGGCTGCACGGGAGATTGACGATCTCCCTCCTTCTTCGCCCGATCCTGACCGGCTCAAGGCCGAGTTCGAGTCGAACGCCAAAGGAGAGAGTTGTCCCGAGACCCAGACAAGAGGAAGATTGCCGCAGCAAGTCGACGAGGGTTGCTGCGGCGTCGTGTGGGCCGACTGGCGCGGAGTCAACTGGTTCCTCGGCTGATTAGATTGAGTCAGAGTTGGCCAAGGTGAGATTGCTGAACTTGTCGGTGACGAAGTCGAGGCTTTCAAATATAATCGTGTCTCCAGGGGAGAATTGGTTGCCATCAACTCCGGTGATTGGATCCATCGAGCTTGTTGAGATTGATCTCGGCGAAACCCCTACCTGGCGCGCCAACTGTCGATGTTTTACACCAGCAATATGAACATAGGGCTACTCGTCCAATCGAAACTCGGTGGACTGCAAAGGAACACAAGGAGTTTATACTAGTTCAGGCCCTCGATGTGAGGTAATACTCTACGTCTAGTTGTGGTGTATTTTCCTTTAAAGGTGTATGATGGTTCTAATGAACTTGCCCTCAGGGGGCGTCCTGCCTCCCCTTATTTACTGGGGGACAGGCTTACATAGTAGGAGTCCCAGCCGGACTACGACCAAGAGATCTCCTCTTAGAGATATAACTTACCCAACTAGGACTGTATATTCCTTATCGTAGAAGGCCAAGTCTGCCAAGCTCTAATATATCTCTAATTACAAGGCTAGGCCCATCCTCTATCCGAGTGGCCCATATGCTTGTCATGAGGTACCGGGGCCCATGGCCTCCACAATCTGGGTGCTATTTCATAGGAGCCGATTAAAATAATCAGATATGCTTCATGTTAAGCCTATTTGCTGGACACGTGTGTTTAGATATCTGTATTATTTAATAGGTATTGTGGATATATCCTTATAAGGATCAACAGCTAGTCTCCATTAAAATTGGGGATACAGGTATCTCTCAAGTATACCTAATCACACAATGGATCAACTCCATAGTGATACTCTGGCTTGGATGCTTAGCCAAATTGCCTTGAGCAAAACTTTTTTTTACCTGATATGATGCTGAATAGTCCAATTTCTGAAAAATATATCACTTAGGAGAGGCCTAAAGGTTAAAGACCTTTGACTTTATGTTTAATTGTTTCTCAATTAAGCAGAAAGTCGGGGGGCTACACCTAATAGGTGTGTCTATTCGGCAAACACTATTCAAATTTTTCCATAAAACCCTTCATAGCCTCGTTGCTAGTCGACATGAAGCGATACTTGGGAGAAGAAGCACTCGGACAAAGAGTACTCGGGTGCAATGCACTTGGAAAATCTTCACCATGAAGGATAAGCACTCGACGTCAGCTATGACTCAACTATGAAGGTCTCAGGGGCTACCGTGGAGGCCATGGGCTCCGGGTACTTCATGGAAGGCAATGCGCTCACTCGGATAGAAGATGGGCCTGCCATGTAATTAGGGAAATAGTAGAACTCGGATTTATGTTACCTTACACGACAAGGAAAGGGATATAGTCCTAACCGGTTACTCTATGTTCTTAGAGGAAAATCACTTGGTCGAGTTCGACTGGCATTCCTACCATGTAACCTTGCCTCCTCGGTATATAAGGAGGCAAGGAGCCCCCTGGGGTAACAGACATAACCAACGCCATAACTAATCTCATCAGAGAAACCTCGAAGGCAATACACAACAACTGTAAGTAAGGTATCACCTCACCTTGAGAGACTGAATCAGGATAAAATCTCTTGTGTCCCTTCACATCCATCAAGTTTAAGTCTTGCAAATAGCCCCATAATCAATACAGTTGATATAAAACATCAGCAGAGCCTGGGGCTGAGCTCGCTCACGCTGCCTTTGTGTACCATGCTGCTCGCACCCACACGTGCAAGCCGTTCCGTGCCGTGCGCCACCGGTGCGCCGCGGCTGCCCGCCTGCCCGATACCCTACCAAGCCGCCTATAACGCCTACAAATTCACCACCAAAATTCTGAACATTCATGTGTATTAAATCCCTGTCCAGGAAAGCCAGGGTACACAATTCCAAGTTGCCATATAGAGTGCGTCTTACAAACAGAATAAAATTATATTACATAAATGCAACAGTAAAACAAATAAAACCTATACACAGCTAGCCAAGCGGAGGCTTCCAATCCATAGGCATCTTGATGGCGGATCCAGCCTAGTCCTCATGACGATCCTCGTCAGACAGGTACTCCACCACTGAGAGGGAGAAAAAGGAGTAAGACTGAGTACCACCCACAGTACTCAACAAATCACACCCACAGATATGCACAATGTAAAAGGGGCAAGGACAGGCTGAAGGTTTATTTGCACAAAAGCAGTTGTAAACAGTAGTAGTTCACAAACGGTAAAAAGGTTGATTAATTGATCAATATTAATCCTCCACTGATCAACGTTACACCACATTAACCAGGCCCAACCATCCATCTGAACTATATCAGTTCCATTAAGTCTAGTCAGTTAAATAAGGGTGAGACTAATCACGGTGAGTCTTGACCAATCACCCTTATCCGCAGGCGTGGCTATTCGAATAGATTTAACTCTGATCAGAGGTGTACAACTGTACCCACAAGACATAGCCCCACACATATTCCTGTGTGCCGGCGCATCACCACGATACTCCGTGAGAGGCTGTGACAGGACCGTTCACGCAACCTCCCCCTAACCATCCACACCACGCTGAGGTTGCACCTGCCGACAGGCACACCATATCGGCCAGGCTACCCCGCTTGTGCCACAATGGATCAGGAAGCCATTCAACCCTACCCCGGGCTGACCCAACTCCATCATGCCCATCCTCACCATCGGTGCCTAGGAGAGAGAGAAGAGACGCTACAAGCCTAGCTGTTGCCCATGCTGGCTTGTGGAAAGTACGAGTATTTTCCCAAGGGGTTCCTGTGAACCGGTCCTTAATTGCCATGGGTGTGACCAGCAAAACCATGCACCCACAGCCCACCATTTGGGTCAAATTTTATTAATTTAATAATAACATATCCAAAGTTCTATTTTCCGACATTGCATCGAACCAAGAATGTAAATGTTAATATTTAATTCCTAGGTGAACTAACAGTTTCTAAGCATCCTAAGAATAGTATTCTAATCATGTTGTTAACCAGGTGACAAGGGACAAGGTTCAACAACTAAGGCATGGTCCTATCAATATAAAGGTTATACTCCATACCACATGAAATAATAAAAACACATAGGTTTATTTAAATAAACAAAGCATTTTAGCAAAAAGTAGGTGCAAAATGATCAAGATTACTGTCGATGTTTTACACCGGCAATAAATATATAGGGCTCCTCGTCGGACCGAAACTTGATGGATTACAAAGGAATACGAAAGATTTATACTGGTTCAGGCCCTCAATGTGAGGTAATACCCTACATCTAGTTGTGATGTATTCCTTTGAGGATATACGGTGGTAGTTCTGATAAACTTGTATCACCTTGCCCTCAAGGGGCGCCCTATCTCCCCTTATATACTAGGGGACAGGGTTACAAGGTAGGAGTCCCAACCGAATTACGGCCAAAGGATCTCCTCTTTAAGATATAACGCACCCAACTAGGACTGTGTTTTCCTTATCGCACAAGGTTAAGTCTGCCAGGTCTAGGCATATCTCTAATTACAAGGCTAGGCCCATCCTCTTTCCGAGTGGCCCATATGCTTGTCATGAGGTACCCGGGGCCCATGGCCTCCACACATGTCGGCTGGAAAAAGTGTTTATAGTCTTTCCCGAATAGCGTCCCACTCAGGAGTTAGACTCTTCAGCTCGTCAGTTGGAAAAATGTTTGCTCATGGCAATTGTTGGCTAAACATGTAAGCCAAGTACCACTTTATGGATTTTAACCCAATACGTGGTCAGGTGTACTTAAGAGATTCCTGCATCCCCAATTTTAATGGAGACCAGCTTGTGACCCTTATAAGGATATATCCTCAATACCTGGTAAATAATGTAGATACCCGAGTGTATACACCCGGCTGTAGGCATAGCATGAAGCATATCTAATTATTTAATCGGTTTCTGTGAGTAGCACCAGCACTGTGATTTTAACACAGGCAGCGAGCGGCCCAGATTGAGCGTTGTGGAGGTCATGGGCCTCGGGTACCTCATCACAAGCATATGGGCCACTCGGATAGAGGATGGGCCGAGACTTGTAATTAGAGATATAGTAGCACCCGGCAGACTTTGCCTTGTACAGAAAGGAATATGCAGTCCTAGTCGGATAAGATATATCTCTAAGAAGCAAATCCCTTGGCCATATCCAGCTGGGACTCCTACCTTGTACCCCTCTCCCCCAGTATATAAGGGGAGGCAGGGTGCCCCTCGAGGGGCACGAGATCATTGATCGATACACATCCTCAAAGGAATAATACCACAACTGGACGTAGGGTATTACCTCACATCGAGGGCTTGAACCATATAAAATCTCCTTGTGTTCCTTTGCAATCCATCGAGTTTCCCCTCGCCGAGTAGCCCTATAATCATATTGCCGATGTAAAACATCGACAGTTGGTGGGCCAGGTAGGGGCTTCGGTGAGATCTACATCTACAAGCTCGATGGATCCAGCAACCGGAGTCAACAACGGCAAATTCTCCCCCAGAGATACAATCTCATTCGGAAGCCTCAACTTCGTCGCCGACATGTTTGGCAATCTCACCTTGGCCAAAGCAGACCTGATCCAACCAGCCGAGGAATCAGCCGACTCCGCGCCAGTCGGTTCACACGATGCTGCAGCGACCATCATCGACTTGCTGCGGCAATCTTCCACTTGCCCGGGTCTTGGGACAACTCTTCCTTTCAGTGTTCGACTCGGACTCGGTCTTGAGCTGGCCGAGATCGGGCTAAGGAAGGAGGAGATCGTCAATCTCCCGTTCGGACTCGGCAACGCCGCGGATATCTTCGAACAACATCCGACGCGGCAAACCCGATCCTCCGGAGTTCAACTCAGATACGGCCCAAAGCTGCTCGAGATTGGATCTAGGGAGGTCGGAGTTATAATCACCCCCATCAATTATTCCAACTTCGACTCTCAGTCGGACTCCGACTCTAAGTCGGACAGCAGCTCGGTAAGCTTCTCTCCGCCACGAGAAATCTTCATGGCATCCAATGGCTCTACTCCAACTCAGGAATCATGCCGACTACATGAGCAACAAGAGGAGGAGGCCTGCCGACTGCGAGAAAAACGAGAGGAAGAAGAAAGACGCCTGCACACCTGCAATGATGACCTGCGTAGGGCTGGGTGGACTGCTCAGCAACAAATCCTCCAAACCCGAGTCGGTGACCACGACGTCTTCGTTACGCCTCAACAGAACATCGTGGCCACCGCAACTCTACTGGATACAATCCAGCTTGGGCCTGATCACCAGGCCACCCTGACTATAGCCAAGATAAAAGCCATGATCACCGTTGCTGTATGTCAACAGCACCAACAGTCGGGTGATACCCTCATACCGACCAACCGGTCGACATCTCCAACGGTAGTCTCATCCGCCTCAACGCGACATCGAGCGGCCAGCTCCAGTCGGCTACACACGGAGTCCCGCAAGACGTCACTCGGCAACCCTAACGGCTACTGGCGGCGTCGACATCAAGATGACCGTCAAGACAACCAGGATCTCCAAGGACGACTATGACATGATCTTCGGCAAGACATCAACGCTAAGCGCCGCGAACGAGAGGAAGATGAACAACGCCAACTGGAAGATGAGAACGAGTGCTTCGGCCTCCACCACGAGCGGTTTCGCCGCTGTATTCGGAGTCAAAGCCCTCATGAAGATGAAGGCGTACCGGCCTTCACCTAGGAGCTACAACAGGTCGACTAGCCATCGGGTTTCAAGCCTACAGAAGTCAAAAAATACGACAGCAAGACCAATCTCGAGTCTTGGCTCACAGTCTACACCCTGGCAATCCGAGCTGTTGGAGGAAATCACAAAGCCATGGCTAACTACCTCCTAGTCGCTTTAACCGACTCAGCGAGGACATGGCTAACAGGACTTCCAAAGAGATCAATCTGCTCCTGGAGAGAACTCCGGGAACGCTTCATTGCCAATTTCCAGGGAACATTCGAGAGGCCATCTTCCGAGCACGATCTATATCAGTTGCATCAAAGGAAGAACGAGTCTCTTCGTGACTTCATCAAGAGGTTCTCTGAGAAGAAGAATTCAATCCCAATGATCAAGGACGAGGTCGTCATCGCCGCCTTTCGAAAAGGAGTCAAAGACACCTCGTTCATCGCCAAATTCACTCGGAAGCCTTCCAACTCTGTCAAGGCTCTATTCGACATGGCGAACAAGTACACCGACTCGGTCGACGCTGTTGCTCGGGCCCTAAATGACAAGAGGCACCTTGACAAAAGAAGTGGGAGGGCACCAACGACGCGGTCCCGACTAAAGACAGGAATCGCAAACGCAAGCCGGACGACTTTATTGTGGCAGTCGGTCACAAACGTCTTCAACCTCCTACAACTGAAGATTATCAGAACAACAAGTGACATGCTGGGGGCTCAAAAGCCCAAACGCAAGGATGGCATCCGCACTCCGAAATACCAAACAGCTAAGTCGCTTTCTAATAAATATTTCCTCACTTGGCCTCGCCAGTGCCGCAGCTGCTTACACCTAATAGGTGTACAAGCTGCACATTATTCTCTGTTTTTTCTCTTGATGATTGCAAAAGTACTCGAGTAGCATAAATTCCAATCCGTGAAACTTTGCTCCATGAAAGACGAACTCAAGTCACCCAAAATGCATGTCTGGGAAAGAGCCATGAGTCAACTCCCGACGCTAAGGGGCTATGACTAGTCGGACAGAGTGCTTAAACGTAAGGGATCAACTACTTGGGAAAATTAATATCAACAAGAGGAAGAACATGTATTTACATATATTGTAAAATACATAAATTTTATTCGGGTGATTGTTTTCATCATCAGATGCTACTCATCCAATATGTTTATAATATAGGGCCAATTCCGGATACGAGTGACAGGAACCCAGGGCTACGAGCCCATCTCCTACGCTCGGGGGCTAGACCAGTCTGCCAAGATACGCTCGGAATGCTCCATGAGGGCTACTGACCGAGTACTTGCACCAGTCGGGACGTCATCTTCCTCGGCTATGCTCCATGTGAGCTAACAACCGATTTCCGGCACTAGTCGGAGTTCGCTTACCACTCGGCTAGGTAGGGTATGACCCATGAGGGTCGCCGGCCGAATCCTATGCTAATGCTAAGTTTGGGTACCCTATTTGGTCACCACTCCGCTAGGTGAGGTACGCCCCATAAGGGTCGCCAGCCAAATCCTATGCTAATGCAAGGTTCAGGTACCTTATTCAGCTAATAACCGGCCTCCGGCACTAGTCGGGGCTCAGGTAACACTCGGTTGGGTAGGGTATACCCCATGAGGGTCGCCAGCTGAATCCTATGCTAATGCAAGGTTTGGGTACCTTATTCAGCTAACAACCGACCTCCGGCGCCATTCGGGGCTTGGGCCTGCAAAGTCGGTACTAGGCCACCAAGATATGAGTTCCTACAGTAGCACACTCAATAAGGGCCGCTCGCAAGCTGGGTTAAAATTGCAGTGCTAATGCTACTAAAAGGAACTAATGAGGTAAAGAGATATGCTTCATGAAAGCCTAATTGCTAAACACATGTGTTGGGTATCTGTCTTATCCACCAGGTATTGAGGATATATCCTTATAAGGATCACAAGCTGGTCTTCATCAACATTAGGGATGCAGGTATCTCTCAAGTACACCTGACCACGTGAAGGATTTATTTTCATAAAGTGGTACTCGACCTACATGCTTGGCCAACAGTTGCCATGAGCAACATTATTCCAGCCGACATGACACTGAAGAGTCTAACTTCCGAGTAGTGCACTACTCGGGAGAGACTATAAATATGTTTTCCAGCTGACATGACGCTGAGGAGTCTAACTCCCTGTTAACACCAAAATTTGGTATGGTTCGTTATCAGGTTCGGTTAAGGAAAGAGGCTATATCAGCCGATGGAAGCTAATCCAGAAGAACTTGGGAAGGAATCGTGAAGACCATGGCATGGCAGTTTAATATTTTATCTATAAATTAGGTAACTTTAATACTTTTTAGATAAACCTGATCTCGTGTCCGATCAGGGCTTGTTAATTTTCCTTTTATAGTTAGGAAACTCCTGTTTCGTATCCAATCAAGACTGTATCAACTCAGGGTATAAATACGTATGCCCGGGGACCATGTAAATCATCTCTCAGATCAGTACAAACTTCGGCGCCACTACTAACTTCTGACCCTTATGCCACACTTTTTTGTCGCAACGGCGAGATTTGGTTGCAACAAGGGTTGTTATCGCAACGATTTTCACTTTTGGTTGTGATAGATTGGATTTTTGCCACGAAGATTGTTTCATGGCCCTAAGTATGGAGATCGTTGCGAAAAGTAAGTGTTATCGCAACAAATTATTGAATAGTTGCAATAAGTGATTCCTGTTGCCATGATTTGATTTGCGTTGCGGGCAAATTTATTGTCGTTGCAATACTAAGGTGATATTGCAACTCTTTATATGATGGTTGCAATAGCCCATCTATGTCGCAACGAATATGTTTCATTGTATATAATAGTCGCTTGCATTGCAAAAAAGTGGTACATATAGCAACGAAAAAAAATAAATCGTTGCAATCACTAAGGTTGCAACGATTATGGTTTCGTTGTATGTAATAGTTTCGTTCGATGCAAAAAGGTTGTACATATAGCAACAAAAAATTACATCATTGCAATACCTAAGGTTCTCCACTTTAATGCTTACATAAAAAATAAAAAAAACACCACCAGCAAATTTCGAACCTGAGACCTCAGAGTTAAGAAGATAGGCGCCTACCATTAGACCATGTATGTGTTTGTGTTTCTAATAGCTAGCGTATCCTATACAAATTAATGTAGACCTGTTTATGTATTGGAAAAGGATCTAATCTAATTACTATCACGTACGTCGCGGTCTCTCTCTTCCCCGTCGCTTCTTTGTTTCCAACGTGCGTCGTGGCTTCTGATCCCCCCGTCGCGGCCTCTCTTCCCCCACGCGCCGTCCCTGTGAGCAGCGTGGTCAAGGCCCTTGTTCCCTACAGCCAGCAGTGTGGTCGCGGCCTCCCTACAGCCGGTGTCGTCGTGGCGCCCCCTCCCTGCAACCGGAGTCGTCACGGCCCTTGAATTCCTTGCAGCGACGACATCTTGGTGCCCTAGTTCCTTCCTGCTCATTGACGAGCAGGGCCGTGCCCGTGGGTGACGCTCCGTGTTCATCTCGTCTCCGGCCGGCGCTCGTCCGTTCAACGTTCATCTAGCAAACAGGCACCAACGACAGGGATAGGGAAAAGGATCTATCCATCTAGCAAGCAGGCACCAACAAGCAGGCTCGTCCGTTCGTCCGGAGTGCAGGTATTGTTTTTTTTAAAATCCATCTGTATTGTACTAATTGGTATGAAGGTCTAGAACTGCTTGTATAATTTTAATTTTATTCTTGTCATCTTTTGAAGCCATGTCTTCTACAAATCGATTTAGAAAATATGAATCCTATTCCCAAAAGCATAAGAAGAAACAAAGAATTGAGAAGTTAACTCAATCTCAGAAAGGAGCAATGGATAGATTATTTTTGCTATATTTGGTACTTTGATTCAGGCCTCACTTAGAGATTCGTACGTGAGAAAGAGGATCACGTATGCTTGCATTATTGCTAGATGTTTCATTGTTGATTATATATAGTTTATAATAATGTCGTGATCCCTTCAATTAACGTGCTACAGGAAATCGTTGTGATATTTGGAAAATAGAATTAATGGCACATGATGATGATCGGAGTTGGATGTTGTTGTCTTGGTCAACACTTGAGTGGCAAGCAGGTCTGGAGAAATTTATTGATACTATTTTTGAAGGCACCTATGCATCAGAAACTGCACCATGCCCATGTTCAAGGTGTCGTGGAGTCATGTACAAAACAAAATCCGAGGTTCAAATGGACTTGCTAACTAAAGGTTTTGATGAGAATTTTGTCAAAGAGAAAGGTAACGCTGGCATATTTTTGAATGATGATAGGGATCTGAATGTAGGCCCGCCAGATGATGCATCATTGGCCAACAATCTGGTGTCCGCATTAATTAGGGGTGTGACCAGTGGTAATACCAATGAAGAGCCAAATGAGAGTGCAAAGAAATTCTTTGATTTGTTGAAAGATGCACAGCAAGAGTTGTGGCCAGGTTGCTCAAAGCTTACCAAGGTATCATTCATGGTCAAGCTCTTTCAGCTTAAGTGCATGGGTGGATGGAGTAACGAGAACGCAGAGCAAACACTTAGCCTATGGAGAGATTCGCTCCCCCCAGGGCATTGTATCCCAGACACTATCAAGAAAGCACAGAAGATTATCCGCGACCTTGGCCTCACATACATTAAGATCGATGCTTGTATGAATGACTGCGTGTTATTTCATGGGACGTTGGCTGATATAGACACGTGTCCAACATGTGGTGAGAGTAGGTGGAAGAAAGACGACACAAATTCTGATGACATTGGCGAGTCTAGCGAAAGTGGTGGAGCAAAGAAGCGCACTCCTTGCAAAGTTCTAAGGTATTTTCCACTTACTCCTCGATTGCAAAGATTATATATGTCAGAGGAAACATCATCATTGATGCGGTGGCACAAGGAAGAATTGGTTAGTGATGGGAAAATGCGGCACCCAGCGGACTCATTGGTGTAGAGCACGTGAATAATAGGTATAAGTGGTTGATTCGGATCCACGTAATGTTAGACTAGGACTTGCATCTGATGGCTTCAATCCGTTTGGATGTGAACGTTAATTACACTTGTTGGCCTGTGATACTGATTCCTTATAACCTGCCTCCTTGGCTGTGTTTGAAACAACCTTATTGGATGATGTCGATGCTGATACCTGGGCCTAAATCTCCTAGAGTGAACACTGATGTATATTTGCAACCTCTGATCGATGAGCTACATGATCTGTGGGTTAATGGAGTTTTAACATGGGATGAGAAGGAGAAGAAGAATTTTACTCTACATGCAATTCTGCTGTGGACAATTAACGATTTCCCCACATATGCGATGTTATCTGGTTGGAGCACAAAAGGTAAGATTGCTTGTCCTTATTGTCACAAGCATACTGATTACTTGTGGTTAAAACATGGTTCAAAGCATTGCTACTTGGGACATCGTCGATTTTTGCGCATGAACCATAAGTGGTGAAGGAACAAGGCGAGCTTTCAATAACAAGGCTGAAACCAGGGAGCTCCAGTGCGCTCAGTGGTGAGCAGGTGGTGCGGGACTATGAGAGTTTCCAGCAAGTGCTTTTGGGAAGGATACAAGGAAAAGGAAGCAACGTGACGAAGAAAATAGGTGGCACAACTGGAGGAAGAAGAGTATTTTCTTTCAGCTTCCTTACTGGAAATCGTTGCTTGTGCAACATAATTTGGATGTCATGCATATTGAGAAGAACATATGTGAGAGCTTACTGGGGACTTTGCTAGACTTACAAGGTAAATGCAAGGACAGTGAGAAGGCTCGACTTGATATGCAACATTTGGGTATAAGGCCAGATCAGCATCTAGTGCTCAAAAAGGGTAAGTACACCTTGCCACCAGCGCTGTACTCTCTAGGTAAGGATGACAAGGAAATTCTGTGCAAATTTTTACATGGCGTCAAGTTCACTGATGGTTATGCTGCAAATATTCGGAGATGTTGTGACGTCAATGGTTGCAAGCTTTCTGGACTTAAAACTCATGACCTACACGTAATCTTGCAAAAACTTTTGCCTTTAGTGGTGCGCAACATATTGCCTGAAGATGTGGTGACCCCGTTGATCGAGCTAAGTAGGTTCTTTAACTCACTGTGTTCAAAGTTGTTGGAGTTTTCAGAAATTGAAAAACTGAGCACTTCGATTAGGGAGACCCTTTGTCGGCTGGAGATGATTTTTCCACCGACTTTTTTTGATATTATGATGCACTTACCAGTTCATCTTGCTGACGAAGCTAGACTTGGAGGCCCGGTGTGTTATAGATGGATGTATCCAGTTGAGAGGTACCTTCGTACTCTTAAAGCCTATGTGAGGAACAAAGCACGCCCTGAAGGTTCAATTGCAGAGGGGTATATATTCGAGGAGTGCCTGACATTTTGCTCTCGCTTTTTTGAAAATATTAGTACCAAGCTTAATCGTCCAAAGCGTCATGAAAGCGCCGCTGCTAGTGAACCACCATCTGGGCTAAGTATATTTGGGAGCCTTGACTACAGTAGGAAAGGATGTACTCTCGAGAATGTTTCTGATATTGACATGCAGAGGATGAGGCATTACATATTAACCAACTGTGACAAGGTCACTTCATGGATAAAGTAAGCTATATTTTTAAATTGATTTTTATGGTGGTCATGAATGTTTAAAATATATATGTAACTAATGAACGTATTTTCAATTGTTGTGGAAAGTGTGCATATAGATGAGCTGAAGAAAATTAGCCCTTGGCATGTTGATAAAAGACACAAGGAGGAGTTTGTATCATGGTTTGAGCGTAAAGTGAGTCGTCCCTAATATATTTATCCCATATTTTATTTGTATAGTTTCACAATGCTTCTTGTCAATTTATTGTCCTCATAATATATTTTAATATATTTTTAAAATAATCATAAATGTAGATCAGCACATTGCATGCACAAGGGGAAATAGATGACATGATGTATTATCTATCTCGCGGTCGAGACCCTCGGGTTTTGTGTCCAACAGGTGTTTCATAAATGGCTTCTTTTCGGGTCTCTTCCATAGAGAACTGCTTAACTACTCAAACATAGTGGTGTATTTCCGGATCGGCGACGACGTCGGTGTCGGAGTCGGAGTCGACGTAGTACATCCTCGACGGTGGGGCGAACTGGCGCGCGAGTTCAGCTTGGGTACGGTGTTGGGCCCGGCTTGCGCTTCCACATGGTGCGTCGATGCCTCCAATCGACGCCGCAGAAGGGGATAGATTCGCCGCTATCGTGGATTCAGTCACCGCCGCGCCAAGCTCCGTCGCTCGTGGGGAATCTTTCACGGGTGCGGTATATGTGGCGACTCACCTCACGGGTCGACCAAGGGGATGGAAGAAGGCGCGTGACGGAAAGGAAGTGGGCCGGCCCATTTACAGGGTGTTACCTGTTGCCTCAGTCTGCTTGCCGAATCGTTGGCACTTTAAGATCAACTCTGCCAACTCGAAATAGCCCCAAACACAAAGCTTAAAAGCTGAAAGCCTCCAAGCAGCTTGAACTTCTGTAATCCGCCACTCTGAAACTCCATGCACGTCTGGGGCTAGCTTGGGCCGGTAGCTTTTGCTGTCTCCCCTCTCCGGTGAGCATTGAGGGCTTACCATGGGTTGGCCTGGTGAGGTACTGGTTCGTGCTGGCCATTATGAGGTGCAACTTTTTGAGTTTTTCTCATTTTTTTTGGTTGGTCTAACTCTTTATGCGGAACATTCCATTTATTTTTTTTAAACAATATGTGTATCATGGTCATTTGGATGACTGCCAACTATTTATATTTTATAAAACATCGTTATCGATCAATGTTAACTGGTTATTGAACATGTGTGGTGTGCGTTCTTCCTATCGATGCCTTGTCGTGGTGTCATACCAGCGTGCCACGTCGACCAACAACTGATCTGGGTACTCAGTCTATCGGGTGCCACGAGTGTCATCATGTCGTATGTCGCAGTCGCTCATATTGTGGTGAACTAGTAACACAATTTTGTCATGTTCAACTTAAGTGGCACTGTCATTCCTATGCTGGTGAACTTTTCTTAATACTTTACTTGTGTGACTCATCGATGTGATCATACGATATCTGTGAGCAATATAGAAATTATTAATTTAACTAAAATTATTGTCTACATTAATACTTATTATTATAGTGATTTATTATTATTTACTCCAGTTGGGCCGTTGACTATGCCGCTTGCCTCTGGACGTACAAACAAACAATTACAGATTTTCAAATTTTAAGATGTTGGATTTTGAATTGTAATTAAAAGATAATAATTTTTCATTAGGAACCCCAAATTTGGTCCGCCAAAATGTCCAACTTTCCCACCGTGCCAACTTTCGCTACGTCGGCCAAATCGTAGACATTCCTGGGCAGATTCCTTGCGGAAAAAAAGATCCACATATGTCGGGCTAATACCTCTCCTTGACGACGTCCCCCCCTATCCTAATTAATCGGGAGTAAATCTCCTCATCAGTGAAGGCATGGCGCCGACGCGACGCACCTTGTTCAGAACCCCGACGCGCCTCCGTCGAGGACCCACCGACCAGGCAGGACGGACGCTTCCCTCGCAGGGAATCAGCGCCTCAAAGACGCACAGCTTGGGCGCCCATCGACATCGATATACTGAAGCCGCCCTTGAAACGAAGGAACGATTAGTTCCTTGTTCAATTACCCGAGGTACACTGTTTTAATTAGTTATTAGATTCAGAGTTTATTCCACACAGCGTTTCCTTGCGTGATTAGCAGCAGAAGGGGTTGGTTTGGCCTTGTGAATAGTTGCTGTAGTAAGGGTTCCAAATGCATGAACCTTCGTGTTAGTAAAATGAGACAAAGCTACTGAATGAAAACCTGAAAATTACAATGTATTTCTGTTAGACGGTGGAATAGGATTGTGCTAGTTACTTGCTCTTTGCGGATTGCACGGGCAGTCTGCCCTGGTGACTGAGTGTTGATGGACGAGGTTGTGCTGTTGGGTCATCTTTCTGTTTGTTATCTATAACAAGTCTTTTGCCTTTTCTCACACAGCGTGGCCTCAACAACAAGGCAGAAAAAACGATGTTACTTCTTACTATTTGTTTCTGGTTATAAAACTGACTATTGACAAGGGAGTAGTATGCTCTTAAGTATACTTTGGATGTGCACATTCATGCAGTGAAACCATTGGATTTTATATTGTGGATAGATCTTTCTTGTCACTGAAGTATCCGCAAGTCATTTGTAAGCGCTATGACAAACGACAGGCGAGAGCATGACATGGTTAAATGTTACTCTGTTTGTATTTTATAAAGTGAATTCATCTGGTAGTCTTTGTCTCCTTCAGAGAATATCCAGTCCATAACAGTCAATTATTTATTCATAGTGGTGTTATACTGATTGAGAGTGTGGGGCCATTTGAATTTTTTGCTTAAGTTAAGATTTGGCAATGGGTAATACTGACCTTTTTATTCTTGTTTATTATCACCATGTCATATGGTATGAGTGGACGGGGAAATGTGGCTCTTTATCATTGCAAGAATGGACTTTCCAGATAGGAGTATTAATGTCAAAGTGAAAGGCTTGATAATAAAAATTCAACCTTGACATCGTCTTAAGGAACTTAGGGTATGCGTCCGGACTTGTTATACTATACAGAGCTTGTGGAAGAGATGAGTATCTTCAGCTCATTATGTGGTCATTAGAGATTATGCTACATGACAATGAGAGTGAGAAGGAAATTCAGATTAGTACCTCAAAGGAGCAAGAGACAGCTACAGAAGTAGCATAACCTCAAGCGCCCAATGGCAGCAGCTGGAAGAAGATGACATCGTTTTGGATGTATCTGTTTGATGACATACAAGGATGTAAAGAAGGCTACAACGGCAATCAAAGTATAATCATTATGTTTTCCGCATATGTTTTCGTATTGTTTATGTGACTTTATATAAACTACACTTATCTTAATGTTTTTGGTGACTACTGATTTGAAGGGATGAACTAGGGATCAAACGTCAAACTCAAGGAATTAAGGATGAAAGGGGACATTCCAGAATTAGTAATTTTATTTTCTTGCTTCAACCTGGTATTTACTACTAATTTTTTTAAAATGAACCTTAAAACTTGTGGCAGTGGATTTGTTGAGCAACGTGACACGATGGTTCAAGTCGAGACGATGAGTAATGGAAGAATGCGAACACCCTCATAGCACCATGCAAGAAGGCAGGAGGAAAT